>JAUIMM010000319.1:4552500-4575000 GCA_031769625.1 Taudactylus pleione | reverse complement strand
CGAATGTGTTTTGTCATGTATCCCGCCCAAGGAGGGAGACAGGAAGACCGGGATGTACTAACCTTATCGTTGCTGCAAATGGCGTTTTTCGTAATATTTTTTGTTATCTCCTATGTACTAATAAAGTTTCACTATCGGAAGATGACATAGGTTCCGCATGTTTATATTAACGCGTTTTTTTCGGATCTAAATCATTTTCCATAGGCTTCTGTGGTGATTCCGCAGTTGCCATATGTACTAAGGGCAATTTTTTTTTTCACTTTTTTTATGTGGGCGTGCTCATTCGCCATATTTAGCTGGCGATTTTCAGGCTTGACAAATTAGATTTGAGCACAAGTTAGAATATATGTTAAATTAAGGTAATGCCTAGTTCATAAAAGTAGATCTGGATGTGTGTATCATATACATGTACTTGAGATATGTATATATATATATATATATATATATATATATATATATGTACTATTGTTTTATAAATATACCAAATTATTGTTATATATATTTTATATATATATATATATATATATATATCTTATGTATCTAAATAGATATATAAATTAGAATATGTGCAATTTAGTTACGAGAGCAGTAATAATTTCAGATATATATCTACATACTGTGTAGAAGGAGTGTATTCGAGTTTCAAACCAATGTTTTTTCACCTTATTTTCCATTTTGAGGCAATCATTGGCATAATTATCTGTTGGGGGGGGGGCTTTCCAGTTATTCATAGGTGAGCCAAGTCATAGGTTCCCCCTGTATGTATCCCAAACCAGCACCAGACCCTTTGCAGGGGCGGGGGGGGGAATGCCACCGCCAGTGGAGACATTTCACCAGGCCCCATCAGCTGAGACATTTTCCTTGACAGGTAGTCATCCCAGGCCAGGGTTCCTTGGGGAGCTGGTGATCCTGCCAATAAAAGGGTCGCCCCCTCCTGGACCAGGCTGATAGCCCGGTGCTATCCCCAACACCTCTGGAGTGGTGGATGCTGGGTTGATTATGCAAAGTATTGTGAAAGTAATGCTGGTAATTGGAGAACTACTGTATGTGGGGTATTACAGGCTAGCTGGATACCTGTAGTTCTACATCAAAAGCAATACACAGAATACACACACAGAATTTTTTTTTTATTAATACATACTAGCACACACCTATGTACACACGTGGACATATGCTCAGGGGTGTATCTAGATGGTTCTCAAGCTCAGTCCTCAGGACCCAGCAGGTGCATAGGTGTACTCATTATTCTCTGACACATTAAGTTCCACAGGTTGAGAAAATTATCTCACTAGTGATTCAGAAGATCTTGAAAACATGCACTGTTTGTGGTCCTGAAAACTGCATTTGAGAACCTGTGAAGTAGGGGTGTGAGTGCTCCTGGCAAAGTAAAGAACTTGTACAACCACGATGTTTGAAACATTACATTGTGAAGGGGCAGGGGGTCTTTGGTAGCATTGCCCATCTTTGCTCTTGTCCACTTCTGTCAGGAGTGGGTGGGGAGCAGTCATATGTATAATTGTTCCCTCTGTCTCTGTTATTGTGCTCCCCCTCCCCATCCATCCACACATGCATTATTGTGCTTCCCACTATTCCCCATCTCTGTTCTGCAACCACCTCCTTCTCATCTCCGTTTTGCTACCCCTCCTCCTCAACTGTCTTGTGCTTCGCCCCCTCCTTCCCATTTGTTAATGTGCTTCCCACCCCTGCTGTGGTTCAGTTATATTAAGAGGGGGAGGGGAACAGTCATCAGAGTTATTTTCTCCTCTATCTCTGTTGCCCCCCGTTACCAGCTCTTTGTGCTTCCCCTTCCTCCCCATGTATCTTGTTGAGCTTCCCCCTCTTCCCCATCTTTTATTGTGTTCCCCACCTTTCCACCATTCTGTTATTTGCTCCTCCCCATCAGATATTGTGCTCCTCTCTCCTCCCCATAACCCTTATTGTCCTTATTTCCCTCTACTGCTGTAGTTCACTTACCTTGTTGTCTGTCCTTTTTGTTTCTGTCTTCTTGGCTCCTCCTCCATGGTTAAACTATCCACAAGTGTTCTCCGTTAGTGCTGTAACGTCATGTCTGCATTGTTGTAGGAGATGGGGTAGGTTAGGTGGGCGACCAAATGGTCAGTAGAGGTTTATTTTGCTGGCGAACAACATCATTTGTGGCCCTGTGACAGGCAATATTATGTGACGGCTAGTAGACAAAATTACCCTCTGGCCACAGATGGTATCGGCTAGATGGCAGCCATCTTGGCCAGTGAATAGATACGCCCCTGCAGACGCTATCTCACACCTAAGTATCCCTGAATCCTATTTGTTTTCTTCTCCTGTAGATTACCCTAGTGTTCTGTTTTCTCTAAAAAAATAAATCCTATCAACCTCACTTCCTAATGCGTGGATCAGGTATTGTTTTTTCCAAACTAGGCAATTCAGAGTATTTAAAAAAAAATTATAATAATTAACCTCAATCAATGAATATTTGTAGTGTCTTTTAAGGACACTACTATGTGATCGACAGCTCCACTGTGGGATTTCAGTTCACCAGACCTGGTGCAGAGCACTCATTGGTTGAGAGAAGTGAACCTTCGGCCTCTCTGTTGTTGTCACCATGGAATTCAAAACAGAGAACCCAAGGAGGCCTTTTTTAAAAAATATTCCTTCTGCTTCATTTTTTAAATATAAAGATGTTACTCACAGGGCAATCATGGATTGCAACTGGTTTATAAGCCACAGTGAGGACATGGAATGGCAATTTGACGGTGGAGGGCCCCAAGAGAAGCAAGTAGATGCTGGGAAGAGCTGATTGGCGCCAGCTATGCAAAAGTGTTTCAAGGCTGCTGGCCCCCAGGTGAAGGGTGTAGATCAGTGGTTCTCAAACTCGGTCCTCAGGACCCCACACAGTTCACTTTTTGCAGGTCACCCACCAGGTGTATTCATTACTGACTGACACATTTTTAAAAATGTACAGGTGCAGCTAACTATTTCACTGGTAATTATGTGAGGAGACCTGAAAAACATGCACTGTTTGGGGTCCTGAGGACTGAGTTTGAGAACCTGTGGTGTAGATAATGTAAATTTTAAAAATCATGTCTTTTATTTTTTTGTAATGTAAGTTATCTTTTGCAGGGGTACTATAGGTACCAGCGGGCCCTAATCATCCACTTGCTGGTACTTTGTGTTCTCCAAGTAGCAGCATGTGGGGAGGCCTGCTGTGACCAGTAGTACTATAGGAAAATACCAATTTTCAACTTTCATATGCACCATACCACACTATCAACACTACACAAACAAAGATGGTGAAAACTCCACCTACTGAATTATGGAACACAAAGTGATGTCAGAATTTGGTAAATCAGACGCAGCTTCCCCCCACCCAAAAAAACCTGCAGTAAGATAGGGAATCATTATAGAGGTGTACAATTTGCTATTAGAAAGGTAATTGTGTTACTTAATTAGGGTATTTATTAGTGTCTTTGCAAAAGTGGTGAAGAATGGCATATTGCAATATTTATTTTGTGAAAAGAAGTCATGGCAAATGTTGGGTACATGCACATTGCAGGTAGCATATATATAAAGCTCCCTTCTTTGAGAATTTAACTAAGCTAAGACGAGTATGTCATATACAAAATGGCCACAGATGGAGAATCCCCGTCTTTCCCCTAGTATCCACATAGAGCTCTCAGCTCTATGGCGGAGGAGTGTGCATAAGCACACTAGGGAGATCACCTGATCGCGGACTAACGATCACGTGATTAAGTCCTAAGGAATACGATCATGGTCCAGCGACCACGTGACCAGGTCTTTTGGAGTGCACGCCGCCAATCACAGAAAGCGGGATGACATGCACGGGAGGTATGATGGGTAAATATACCCAATTAGGCCAATACAAACATTGTTTTATCGGAATTAGAAGTTTGACATGGATAAACATATAATGTCCACGCGAGCTAGGTTAAGAAATAAAAAGCAGTATGCTTACCATAGGAATTAAAGTACTCTATTAGATTTAGTGTCACTGGGAATTAATTATTGGAGGAAGTGAGGTCACTAAGCCCATGTGAATAAATAGGAAGTCCTACACTACACTAACCATGTGCTCAATACTGTTGTCAGGACTGAATTTACAGGTCCAGGTAAGACTATACTTGCTTCTTCATAATGCTTGCGATTAAGATAATAATATGTATGTTGTACATTATGTTATAAATTTTGGAATTATTGATCTCTGAATGCCCACAACTCAGATATGTTGTGAACACTGTAATTAATACTCCTGTAATTAATACTCCTGTAATTCAGGTTAATTATTTATACATAGCCTATTTTGTGGTAAGGATCACAACTACCTAATTATCTTTTGGGGACTTATAAAATGAGTAATTATAGGAGAGTAATGTTACTCATACTATCCTACAAGAGAGGAGTAGTTATTTACATATCTATATATTCCTTTGATGAGTAATTATAAGAGAGTAACGTTATCCATACTGCCCTATATTATGACTTATTTTTAGGTATTTTTCTGGTGTATATATGGTTCTATAGATATACCATCAGAAATAAGTGTCACCTTGGCTTAAAATTTTTTTTGTGAGTATTTGACAAAGAAGTACTGTATTTTTAATCATTACAGCCCTGATAAATTGTTTCTATTAAATTGTAGGCATTGTATAGATTTTTAAGGTTTGGATCCCAGAATATTTGAGGTTTGGAATCCCAGAATATTTCCATCTACTGGTTTGGTGAGGCATTATGCCTATGGTATGTCTGTTTATAAAAATTATTCAAATCTACTATAGCTAACTTGCACTATTATGTCTAACACCCATTTCTATTGTTATAATGTAGTGTTAAAACTACCCCTGAGGAAGCCCTTATTAGGGTGAAATGCGTCGGGTACAGTTTTTAGCACGTTTGTTTTGGGTCCCCACAATTTGTGAATCAAAGAATGTAAAGGTGGGAAAACCTTTTAAAAAAAAATTTGTTAAACAAATGCTGTGCTTTTTTCTTATTCTTATTCTGAGTTTTATTGTTTTTGCTATGAAAAATATCTTGTAAAGATTTTTTTATCAATAAAGATTTTATACTGGAATAAATATATTCATGTCTACATGAGCTGTTGACTTATTATATTTTGGGTGTTCTTCCCTTGGTGCAAGGGTTTATTTCTAGTAAAAGGTCATCCACAAAAAATTCCTTCGAGAGAAAGGTTACAATGTGGATCATACAGTCTCAGAGAAGACAACATGACTTCTGGGTCATCACCGTATCTCCTTCTACTAAAAGATTGAATTACAAAAAAGAATAGACTAAGGTCATTCATCATTTACAGACTATAAATCACAAATAGTGCCCATTCCTATATATTTGATATATATATATATATATATATATATATATATATATATTTATATATATATATACAAATTGAAAAGAAGTGGACTCACCATGCTTGATTAAAGAATTGAAAAAATACTTCAGACTTTTTTCTTTCATATATATCACCGTTAGTTGTTCCCGGCCAACTGTCTGTGATATATATGAAATAATAAAGTTTAAGAGTATTTTATACACTTGTTCAGTCAAGCATGGTGAAGGCACTTCTTTTCATTTTGGATATATTGGACTTATGTCTAAAGCTTAAAGTTATTGGCACCCCAGCTGAAGCACGTTTTAGTAAGTGAGTGCAACTCTTATATATATAAACCCGTAGGAGGATCCTATTGTAGCTGAGCAAAGAATTGAATCTTTAACATAATGAAATTGTTGAAATATTGCACAATGCAGCATACCTATAAAATAATTTAACTAATGTATATCTTTGGTTAAATAAAGAGTCATTTTCCAGAAGGATGCCGCAAACTTCTATTGTAGTGTCCTGCATTTGAGGCCATTGCTCTTCCTGCATTTTAGGCCAATTGCCCTTTCTGTATTTCTCTAACAGGATCCGAAATGCTGACCAGACAGAACAAATCTAAAAAAACAAATTAGTTTTATGTAACTAGGACCTTAGAAATTAAAATAAATGTAATTCCAAAATATGACTTTTTAGATTTTAAGTTTAATTTTTTTATAAAATGTAATTTTAAAGAGTTTTAGTAAAAAATTACAAGTTTTATTTGTATTTTTTTTTCCAGATGGATTTTACGTTAAATTTTTTAAGAATACTTTTGACAATTTTAATTTCAAGATCAGGAGCTGCAAATGTTTCAAATAGGTCACAGAGTACACCCAGAGATAGAGGAGGAAAGACACAGGAGGGTTTTTAGGACCTGAAGAAAATTGTACCAATTTACTGAAAAAAGGTTTTGAAACTGTTTCATTTAGCAAGTATTGCTATCTATGAGCTTTGCAGAAAAATTAAGCATGACATTAATCCCAGAACAAAACGTAGCCTGGTCTGACTAAACTCCTGTCAACTCTCCATTTTCTGTTATCAGGGTCATTCCAGACCACTGTTTCAATAATTGGAGGTGTAAGTCAATCAGCTTTTAGTCGATTTTTCACAAAGGTTTTAGATGCTATACTAAAACATAAATCCAATTACATAAGTTTCCCTAAAACAACATCTGAATGGATCAATTTGAAAAAAGGTTTTTTTAATATTGCAAATTTCCCCAAAGTAATTGGTGCCATCGACTGTACACATATTTCATTCTCCCCTTCACACGAACTAGAAGAGGTCTGTCGAAACCGTAAATTGTATCACTCCATGAACATTTAGGCAATATGTGATTTCAAGTATGAATTTATCAACGTCTTTGTGACATTCCCAGGATCAACCCATGATTCTTACATACTTCGACACTGAAATGTTTTTTCAAAATTTGAAAATGGAGGATACCCTGAAGGATGGTTGTTGAGTGAGTGTTTCTACAATTGATAAAAAATTTTATCCTTAAACTTTAGAATTTTTAAAAAACATAATGATGTCAAAAAAATAACCAAAGTTGGCCTCTCTAATTATATTGGGAAAATTGTGGGTGGTTTTGGAAGAATACAAAAATAAGTGTGACTTTATTTATTAACCTGTGTTTAGAGCATTCCTTGTGGGCAAATCTTTGTGTATGCATGTATGATCGAGCAATTTTCTATGCCAGTATTTACATTTTCCAGTTTGATCCAGCCTGTGTGTTTGACATATGTGACTGAGGGCATTTAACTATGTATCTATCTAACTATGTGAAATGAACTGAGTGTATGTACATAATATCTATCTATATATATGGTAAAATATTTTTTTTCACATTTTTTTTATCTAGGAGATTCAGGGTATGGTTGCAGACCATGGCTAATGACACCAATCACTCGACCGAGGAACTGTCCTCAAAAAATGTTTAATAAATCCCACATCCTCACAAGAGGTGTCATTGAGAGAGCATTTGGCATTTTAAAAAGCAGATTCTGGTGTTTATCAATATCAGGAGGATCATTGTTGTATTCAGCTGAGAAAGTGTGTAAGATTTTTACTGTGTGTTGTGTTTTACACAACATTTGCATTGATCATAATTTAACCTGGCTTGTCAATGAGGAACTTACAGTTAACCATATACCACTTACTGTAAACGGTATTGACGAAGAAAGCACTCAAGGTGCAATGGTTCGTTCACAGTTGATCGAGAATTTCTTTACTTAAAGATTATTAAACTACTAAATATATATTACATAAATTTATTGATACTGTTTACAATTTCAGGTCATCATTGGTCTGTAAAAAAAAAAAAACCTTGCAAGCAGTTTTGTTTGTAACATATTTATTGTTAATTTTTAAAAGTTTAGAAAAGACTCATTAAAGATTATTTTACTTTGTATAATGACCAACATGTTAATAACGTCTAGACATTACACTCATTGTCACAGAGTTAAGTGATGTTTTTTTCATAATAAATGATTATTACTACCCATCTAAATTTTCACATTTTCTTTTAAGTTTTAAATAACAAATAGTTGTTTTGCATTACCAGAAATTCAAATTTTACAACCATTTTTGGAACAACAATTACGTACAAGCAAAGTGAATAGGCCCAGGAATTAGCTTCCAGATCTATTCAAATTTGGCTGATTTTAGGTTGTGAAAGGCTCGTGTTTGGGTAGAAAAACAGCCATTCTACAAATAAACTTTGTCGTGAGATTATGTTTTCCTGATGCTAATGACATAAATCAGCATCACAACTAGAATTTTGTTAGATTTCTGGTTGCATCCCTGGAGGGATGAGAGACAAAAAAATTAACTTGATACTTTGGTGAAGTTTGTTAAAAACATTATGAATATCCCGTATCAATTTTAAATAATACTTACAACTGTAATATACCACAGAAGACAATTTAACAATTACAACGTTTTCCTAAAAAACAAAATCAAACTCTTTGAAGCCTTGTTGTTGACATATAAGCTGTCATTTGAAACCTGTTGAACATTTCAAGATTTGACAAGTTGACGTTTTGTGCCTATAAGAAACAGAACAAAAAATAAAAATATATATAATTTATTATTATACAATTATGAGTAGTTCCATTTATTAAAATATATGACATATATTAATACCTTCACAAATCTCCCTTATGAATCATCATCAATGAATTTACGTGGTTTTTTAAAGATCCTTTTGGGTCTTACACTGACATTTTGATCCTCACTTTCTACCTTGGTTGAACAATCTTCATGTTGCTCATCAGATGTAATGTTAGCAACTTTTGAAACTTGAGAATCCGATTGATCAGTATTCAGCATGACTTGTGTTTCTTTTTTGTTTTCTTTTGTACTATCCAGAAATTCTCTCATATCTCTTTGGATGCTTATCAGAATCTTCAACATATTTTCATTGAGCTGCAAGGTGCGCAGTTGATTTTCCATAACATGATTTGTGACATCGCTTACCAACTCTCTGATATTACGTAATTCTTGATGAATATGATCAAATTTGGTGCTTACATGCGACTTGTTTGCTTTAAGGGCATCCTGTATTAGAGTATCAATCTCTAAATTTACATGGTTTGAATCATTTTCTTTCTTTGTTTTTGGTAAATTTGTTTTTTTGACCATTCTTTTGTTATCCTTTTGAAACTTTGAAAGTAATTCACTCGCAGCTTTGGATGTACTTGGATTATTATCATTGGAATCCTCATCCAAAGATATTTGATCACTTGCTATTAAGTCGGTAATATCTTCAATTGAAGAATCAGATTCAAGAGCTTCTTTGCGGATTTTTGTCTTGGAAAAATTCTCTTGTACAGTCTATATTATTCCAAAAAAAAAATTGACATTTGGAAATAATTTTCATTTGTAATTAACATATAACATTTTATTTGGTAAATAACAATACAACTAATATGAATTTTATCTAAAAAAACAAAATTTAAATCTTTGAAATGCTAGATACAATCCGGTGTATATTTCTTAAATTAGTTTAAATCTATTAAACACATATATTATAACTTATGAAATTGTATTACAATTAACTAGTCTTGCAGTAATAATTTTATCCTTTTCAAAAAAAAAAATGCTGCATAAAAATATAAACGCAGACACATAACTATAAAGGAGATAGGGGATGTGCTAAGTATGTGCCTCAGGGGCTTACAGTGCCCGCATGCCCAACAAGCATCCACCTGCACCCACTATAGCATGTCCAGCTAGACTAGCTGTCAAAGGTGTTTAAGGAATTGAGCAGAAACAACAGAGATCTTTGAACAATACAGAGGTGTGCCTTCCAAGTCATGCATTGTGCGGGTGAGGGGCTGACATGATGACGTCAACCAGGGGCCAACACTATGCTTCACTGGGAACCTACAATGAGAGGATCTTGTGAGGAGTGGAGCATGTACCCACACCCAACCACATCATTAAGAAAGGTTAGTACTGCACAGGGAAGGTGTCTATAGCATAAGGGTCATTAGTGAGTGTTTAAAATACATGTCACAAGTAAGTGGGTTACATATAGATCTTAGATACCAGGGATTATTAAATATTTATCACAATTTAAAAATAAAGTAAACAAATAGGGGCCTAGAGTAAATTTTGCTATTGTGCACTAAGACCTCTGATTATGTTAGGTTTATGGCAGCTCTGGGGGGAAGCTATGGTTTGGCACTAGGGAGGGGCACTAGGCACCACTAAGGGAGGGTTAAAGGGGGATGCAGGGGAGGGTTAGGATACTTACCTGGCCCTGTCAGGAGCTTTATCCAGTCAGGCAGACTAGATTTGAACTAAGTGGCTAAATAGCCACCGGCTTTTCTGTCCCAATCTGACTGATATACTAGGTTTTCAAAGGTGGTAATGTTGAGCATTGTAAACCACCGTACAAAAAGCTATTAGTTGTAATTTTCCACAATAGCATGTTTATTGTGAAATAGATTCTGACTGGCTGGCAGGTTATAACTATCCACTTTTTAACTTGAGATACCTTACAACATCTGGCCTTTGCCATAAATATAATAGAACAGGCAAAAACATTTTTTTTTACCTGCTTTCTTGAATTTAGCAGAAGGCTCCTCTGTATCAATCCCTTGTGGAATGCCAACTACAGCATTAGGAGACAATTTTATCTTGTATCTTCTTTTCCCATTCCAACATGTAAATTTATAATGGTGGACCACCTCCAGTTTTTCGGCCATGTAAATAGATTACTGACATTTTCAGAGTAGCGTTTTTTGCATACATAGACTGAACGTGGTACCTTTCCAAGTGATGTCACTGATTGTGTAATTTTCTTCCAAGTATTTTCTTTTATTTTTCAAAACTGTAATTTTGCCCTCCTTGTTTACCAAACAAAATCTTGTAATTTGCAACCACTCCATTAATCAAAGCTCCATTTTCTTCGGAAGAAAATCTTGGTGCTCTCTTTTTTATGGTTTTATTCGAGCATATTTCTTCGATTTCACTGTCATCATCCTCAATAGACATTTTTTTTGGTTGATAATCAGAGCAAGATTCAGATATATTTTCCTCATTACTTGATACATCATACAGGTTGAGTCTCCCATATCCAAAGTGCTTGGGACCAGGGGTATTTTGGATATCGGAATATTCTGTATTTTGGAATAATTGCATATCATAATGAAATATCTTAGGTATAGGGCCCAAATCTAAATATAGAATGCATTTATGAATTATATACACCTTATACACACAGCCTGAAGGTAATTTTATACAATATTTTTAATAATTTTGTGGCTCAAACAAAGTTTGTGTACAGAAATGAAATTCATTTATGTGTCATATACACCTTATACACACAGCCTGAAGGTAATTTTATACAATATTTTTAAGAATTTTGTGCCTTAAACAAAGTCTGTGTGCATTGAACCATCAAAAATCAAAGTTTTTACTATCTCACTCATGCTAAAAATATTCCGTATTTCTGAATATTCCGTATTTCGGAATATATGGATATGGGAAACTCAACCTGTATTAAAAAAATATATATAACATTAACTGCCACATAATATAAACAACCTCCACAATCAATTCAGTAAACACACAATGTCCCTCCTTCCAAAAACCCACACCATTCACTCCAGTACTCTCACTTTCTCCCTCACTCCAAAAAATATTGCAAAAAAGTAAATCCCTGCATCCCCTGGGACATTACTTTTACAAAAACTGAGGCTTGCACATTAACATTCCTCCAGAACACCTCACCCCCAACCCCAGAAACCCACCACCACCATCACCCCACCCCAAACCACTCCACCACCAGTTCAATAATAAAGACCATATAACTTCACGGAGGAAGTAACAACATACCAGCAGGATTGCTTGACAGTAAAGGCATCCAAATTTTTGCTTACCGTCCGGAGACACGACCTACACATGACTAAAATGGCGCCACGGCCAGGAACAGTGTGGCATCTGAAAACATGTCACTGCGCATGCCTCAGATCCTCACCCCTGACATGCACTCAGGCCAAAATATCAAAATAGTGAATCCCTGCATCCCCTGGGACATTACTTTTACATAAACTGAGGCTTGCACATTAACATTGATCCAGAACACCTCACCCTCCACCCCAGAAACCCACCACCACCATCACCTCACCCCAAACCACTCCACAACCAGTTCAATAATAAAGACCATATAACTTCACGGAGGAAGTAACAACATACCAGCAGGATTTCTTGAAAGTAAAGACATCCAAATCTTACTTACCCTCCGGAGGGAGGCACGACCTACTCAGGAGCAGTGTGGCGTCCAAAAACATGTCACTGCGCATGTCAGAAATTCAATTCCCAACTTGCACAGTAGTGAGAACCAGTTCCGCATATACATCGCATCTGAATGGTTTACTCGCAATTGAAATAAAAAAGATATATATTAGTACATATTACGAAATGTCAAATTAAAAAAAAAAAACCCCACGAAAACGATGTGAAAACTTTGAGAAATCACCGACATTGACTTCGATGTATTAGTACATCCCGGCCAAAGTGAGAAAGGGGAGGCAGGTGGAAAGGGAGACAGAGGATGAGAGTGAGACATGGAGAGGGAGGGGGACAGAAAAAAAGAGGTAGAGAGAGAAAACAAGAGAGAGGTAAGGGAGAGGGAGGGAGGAAGGGACAGAGGGAGAGAGAGAGAAAAGGAGGGAGAGAGGGAGGGGAGAGAGAAAGAGAGATAGAGAGGTCATGAGGGAGAGAGAAAGACAGGGAGGGGGAAGGAGAAAGGACAGGAGGGAAGAGAGAGAGAGAGAGAGAGGAAGGGGCAGAATGCACGCAGCCACACACACACAATAACCTGTTTTTGCAGACTTGCAGCAGCAGCATCAGGCAGGCTTCTGATGGGGGTGGGCATTAAGCTCCATCCCTTACCCATACACATGCGCATCGTGGCAGTATGTTAATGAGGGGGCAGGGCTTATATAATCAGTCACGGTCACTGATGTCGGGACTTGGAGCCGGGCAGAGAGGGTACGTTTGCCACAATGTGGGGGCCCCTAATGTATTGGGGGCCCTGGACAAGCACACCATCCACCCCCTCCTATTATCCGGCCCTGGAAATGAGATAGATAGATATGAGATAGATATTAGATAGATAGATAGATAGAGGGATAGATAGATATTAGATAGATAGATAGATATTAGATAGATAGATAGATAGATAGATAGATATGAGATAGAGAGATAGAGGGATAGATAAATAGATATTAGATAGATAGCTATATAGATATTAGACAGATAGATAGATAGATATGAGATAGAGATAGAGGGATAGATAGATAGATAGATAGATATGGGATAGATAGAAAGATATGAGATTAGATAGATAGATATATAAATAGATATGAGATAGAGAGATAGAGGGATAGATAGATAGATAGATATTAGATAGATAGAGGGATAGATAGATAGATATTACATAGATAAATAGATAGAGATATAGAGGGATAGATAGATAGATAGATAGATAGATAGATATGAGATAGATATATATTACATAGATAGATAGATAGATAGATAGATAGATACAGTGGCGTAAGTTCATCCCAGACGCCCGGAGGCAAGTTATAATTTGGTGCCCCCCATCACAGCCGCTGACACTGTAATGTAGCAATTTGCATGCAGACAGGCTATAGATAGACGACGGTGGCAGCTGATGGTCTGACATGGAGCTCTACACTAGTGTATGGTGGCTTCTCAGGTGCCGGGAAGGGGTGCGATGTATTGGTCAGCAGTGATGATACACTCCAAGTACATAGTTACAGCCCTATGTGGGGTAAATATGTTGTGGACAATGGAGAAGGTGCCCCTTCAGAGCTGGAGCCCGGCGGCAGGCGCCTCCATTGTCTCCCATAGTTCTGCCCCTGGATAGATATGAGATAGAGAGATAGATAGATAGATATGAGATAAATATGAGATAGAGAGATAGATAGATAGATATGAGATAGATAGATAGATAGATATGAGATAGAGGGATAGATAGATAGATAGATAGATAGATAGATAGATATGAGATGAGGGATAGATAGATAGATATGAGATAAATATGAGATAAATATGAGATAGTTAGATATGAGATAGATATGAGATTGAGGGATAGATAGATAGATAGATAGATAGATATGAGATATAGATAGATAGATAGATAGATAGATAGATATGAGATAAATATGAGATAGTTAGATATGAGATAGATATGAGATGGAGAGATAGATAGATAGATAGATAGATAGATAGATAGATAGATAGATATGAGATATAGATAGATAGATAGATAGATAGATAGATAGATAGATAGATAGATAGATAAAGACGAAGAGATTCTCACATCGTATTGCGGTCTGTGTATTATTTACAAGTCGTCTCGAGTGCCGCCTGACGCTATACTAGATAGATAGATAGATAGATAGATAGATATGAGATAAATATGAGATAGTTAGATATGAGATGGATAGATTGGCTGAGACAGAATCTGTTTAAAACCAAGACCTGCAAAACGCCATTTTAGCTACAACTAAAATAATCCTTATATTAAATATTCAGTGATGACAAGACAGGTTTTTTTAGATTTGTCTGTAGCAAATAATTAAGAATACATAAAGGTATGGTGATCGTTTGCTCTGCACACAGAACAGTATGCCTATGAAAATTGAAGAATACACAAAAACACTGATATACTCAGACAGAGTGAATTTGAAAACAATTGTTAGGGATTTAAGCTATCATTAGCCATTGTAGGCATGGTATCTGATGGAGTTAAGCTAAATAAACCATTGTATTTAAGTCTGAGGCTTAAACAAATTAGTCTTACCTGTGTGATCTCATCAAGCCTCTTTTTGATCACATGTGTAAACACATTGCCTGTCATTGTTGTAGCCCAGTAATATTAAAACCAAGTAATGCATAGAGAGAGATATGTGTGTGTGTATATATATATATATATATATATATATATAATATATATATATATATAAATATATATATCGCAAAATAGAAGATTAATCAGCGCCCCTGATGTTTAATCTATACAGCGGTTAAGATGCTAGTAATAAAACAGTACTATTAGTTAAATGCACTTTTCCATCCGGTTATAGGTGTCAGCTTTAGTACAAGAGATGTAAGAATAGTAGTGGTAATCTACTATTGAGTGATAGGTTTTTAATAGTGAACTTGGGGCCTGATTCAGAGCCGCTCGTAAGCAGCAGCTCGTTCGCTCCAAGCGATGTTTGCCCAACTGCGCATGTGTACGGATCGTAATACGCATGCGCGAACCAGTCAGTGCGGCCGAAAATCATTTGTTCGCTAAATAGCGAATGCCTGCTAATATGAGTGACAGGAGGAGGCGTATGTGGGTGGTAACAGGGGAAGGTGCTTGAAAACGGGGAGTTGATTTCAGAACGCAGGCGTGCTTAAAGGTCAAAATGGGCGTTTTAAGGGTGTGCACAATTAATACTGGAGCGTCATTGACCATGTCAGTGGGTTATTTTATAGCCAGAACTGCTCGCAAATTTGTGGTAGCAAACACCAGCCACAAGAATAGCGAGCAGTTCATACGCTGTTCGATGTACTCGATTAATCTAATAAATAGCGGACATGACGTATGGTGCGAGCGGCCAGGGGGCGTGTTTTTCAAAATTACAACCGCAAGTTTTGTTCGCTCGTTCAGACATAGAGGCGTCAACAGACCGCAAAGAGCGAATGGTTCATTTGAATAGCCACCCCTTTTTGTTGAACGAACGACCGCAAATAGCGACCGGCTCTGAATCAGGCCCTTGGTGCAAAGCGACAATAGTGCTAAATAAATATTAATATAATAAGGTGTCAGTGCAATATATATACATATATAAGAAGTAAATATACCTTTAAAGATAAAGTGTCGGTGCAATGAAAAGGTGCTAATAAACCTCCATATTGGGAGAAAAAAAAAAGGGGCAAATATTCAATATAAAAGTACACAAAATTTATTTAAACTAAAAAAGAATATGTTAAAAGCGTAGAAGGTAAGAAACATAAAAACACTGAATTTATACATATATTGGAATTTAGCCAATATAAAAAATAGATATTTCCAAATACAATAAGATAAAGTGCCAAATGCTTATCTTATTTAAAGTTCTCCAGCAAGTTCATAAAGGGCAGGTATGGAGGAACTTCCCAACGCGTTTCGTCCTTTGTTCAGAATTCCTCAAGGGTAGTGTAGCTCCATTAGGGTTTTTAGGACTATATATACCTCACTAATGAGCGTCAATTAGCAGCAATTCATGATCTCACTTCCTGTGCTCTATATTGTCCCAATAGTTTATAGCTCATAAAAACAAAAACAAAAAAACTTATGGATACCATTATTTGTCAAAGACTAGATTAATATGGTCACTGAATATTTGTTTTGCATGTTCTTTAAAAAGTGTTATATAAGGTATCGTAGTCTCTGGGGGCTTCCGCCCTTAATTGGTACTAATATAATCCATGTTGTTAGAGATGTCCGTGGGGCTACTTCCGCCCTTACTCCATAGCGTGTCACTTCTGCATCCTCTAGCGTTTCTTACCTTCTACGCTTTTAACATATTCTTTTTTAGTTTAAATAAATTTTGTGTACTTTTATATTGAATATTTGCCCCTTTTTTTTTCTCCCAATATGGAGGTTTATTAGCACCTTTCATTGCACCGACACTTTATCTTTAAAGGTATATTTACTTCTTATATATGTATATATATTGCACTGACACCTTATTATATTAATATTTATTTAGCACTATTGTCGCTTTGCACCAAGTTCACTATTAAAAAAAAAAATATATATATATATATATATATATATAAAGCTCTCTCTCTCTCTCTCTCTATATATATATATATATATATATTAATTCATGATAAATACATGAATGCACATAGACATTCGCATGTGTACCCACAATGCTGCATGCATATATATATATACACAGTTTCTATTTCAGATATAAACAGACACACAACACATACTTACATATAATCATAAACATACACACAATTACATTGAAAGGTTCTGTGGTATTGTAGGTTAATATTCAAGGTTTATTCAGTGTTATTAATGTTGTGAAATAAATGTTATATGATATCTATGGTTTAGTACATGATAAGCAGACCATGTTTGGCGCCAGTCTGATCCGCTGTTTATTTGCAGATCTCCGGTTATATCGGCAAGGAATCGGATCATGCGTTCGGGAGTTATGGACCATAGTGAATTATTGGTTGAAATATAAAACTCTGTATGCTGAGCCTGTGGTTAATTTAAATCAATTAAAGAAAGACAATGCAATCTAGAGAAGATTGGACATATCCCTAGAACTGCCCAATAAGAAGATCACCCACAAGCAAGAACCAATGGAATTATGTTTGTCTGTCTACATTGTTATTATCATGATCTGTAAGGCATATAGCCACGTCCCGACCCCAGTTAGGAGCCATTCTTCTTGGATGACCGCAGGTTTCTGGATTGATGACTGTAACTGGGACCGGTGCGCTGGCGAATGTAACTACTGTACCTTAGGTCTGTATGATTTATTATTGGGGTAGCACAGATGGTGTAATGGTTAGCGTTACTGCCTCACAGCCCTGAGGTCGTTGGTTCGATACCCACTACGGCCCTAACTGTGTGGAGTTTGTATATTCTCCCTGTGCTTGCGTGGGTTTCCTCCGGGTACTCCGGTTTCCTCCCACACTCCAAAAATATACTAGTAGGTTAATTGGCTCCTAACAAAAATTACCCCTAGTGTGTATGTGTGTGTGATAGGGAATATAGAGTGTAAGCTCCACTGGGGCAGGGACTGATGTGAATGGCCAAATATTCTCTGTAAAGCGCTGCAAAAAAAATGTGTGCGCTATATAAATAACTGGTAATAAATAAATAATAATAAATAATTTATTTGCGCTAATTGTATTTAGATCACAGCGTGCAACTATCTGTTTTTATATTGAATAATAACTTTTTGTGCTTTGGAACCACAATCAAAGTCTGAAAGTATTTATTTCTGTGTGCAAGTATTGATAACGCTATTTAGCATCATCTAGGGTTTAGAGGTTGTAGGCAGGATTGTATAGAGGTTTTAATTAGGAATCGATTGTTGAGGGCTCACAGTGTGAATCACGCTACCGGACCCGCGGTAACACACGGTCAGCATTCTCTCAGCAAAAGGGCGGAGGCGCCATAGCAGGAAAGAACGCGTTTTGCCTTCACCTGCTACCATTTTGTTGCTGAGAGCGCGCTACCCGATATTGTGTGAAAGGAGCGCTGATTAGAATCCAGGGACAAGGAAGGAAAAAGTTTGTTTTCCTTCTTTGATAGAATTTCATGTTTAAAAGGGAAGTCACAGATAGCGTAAGAATAATACGTTTTGTGTAGTAGTCGCATTATTGTGTATGCGACTATCCGCACAACAGCATATACGTATTTCCTGAATTGCTGCCACGTGTTTTAAGCAAAGCTGTTGAGATTGCATGGTGATATTGATAGATAACATTGTTGTAAATATCTTGGTCAGTGTTGCCATAGTCCTGGAAAATGTGTATTTTTCTGCGCAGGAAAAGGGTATGTAACAGTGAATATTTGTTGGTAGGGGTAACATGTTCCCTAGTTAAGGGTATCGTAGGACCCTTAAGTGCTAGGTGCCTGGTGTTGGCCTAGCGGCTCGGTAGTAGATACCGCAGTATATACACATAAGCAGGTGTAGTTGTCTTTGTTGTAGTTTCGGCTCTCAGTGTGATTGCAGTATTCAGTGATCAGTTAGGGTTATTTGAGCATTGTAATTGAACAACACAGTTGTGGAAAAATTGTGATTGTGAATTGAGTAGAGGGTGGACGAAATCACTGAAAAGGGTATTTGTTATTGGATTACTTACATGCTAGCAGTTGAAAGGTAGTCAAAAGGGGATTAGGTGCGTGGAAGCAGCCTGGTTATTCTTCCATAGGTGTGTGGGCGCATCCTGTTAATATCGTCCACCGGTAAGTGAAAGTATCTTTACTGTCTTTCACCAGTCTAAATCTCTATTGAAAAACTTAGGGTTCTCCCAGATGGGGGCCAAGCAAATGGTAGAGATGTTAGATGATGTGCTGCTGTTGGAAGCGACGCTCGGGTAGGCACGGCATATTATGCATACTGGGTATGGTGCTTATTAGGGGTGTGCACCGGCCACTTTTCGTGTTTTGTGTTTTGGTTTTGGATCTGGATCTTTCTTCGTGTTTTGGATCTGGATTGGTTTTGCCAAAACCACCCTTCCGTGTTTTGGGCTCTCTGTTTTGTGTTTTGGATCTGTATTTTTTTTTAAAAAAAGCATAAAAACAGCTAAAATCACAGAATTTGTAGGTTTTTCTGCTCCTATGCTATTATTAACCTCAATAACCTTAATTTCCACTCATTTCCAGTCTATTCTGAACACCTCACACCTCACAATAGTGTTTTTATGTCCAAAAGGTAGAACCGAGGTAGCTGGATGACTATGCTAAACGACACGAGTGGGTGGCACAAACACGTGACCCATCTAGGCGTGATACTGCAGTGGCAGACAGGACGGCAGTTTGAAAAACTAGGCCCCAAACTGTACATAATGCAAAGAAAAAAAGAGGTGCAAGATGGAATTGTCCTTGGGCCCTCCCACCCACCCTTATGTTGTATAAACAGGACATGCACACTTTAACAAACCAATCATTACAGCGCCAGGGTCTGCCACACAACTGTGGCTGAAATGATTGGTTCGTTTGGGCCCCCACAAAACAAGCTGGCAATTAATCTGTCCCTGCACAAACTGGCTCTACGGAGGCAAGATGTCATCCTCATCCTCCTCATCCACTGATTCCTCACCCTCTTCAGTGTGTACATCCTCATCCTCACAGAGTATTAACTCGTCCCCACTGGAATCCACCACCACAGGTCCCTCTGTACGTTCTGGAGGCTGGTCTCCCTGGAAGAGCTGATAATTCATTTTGATGAACATCATCTTCTCCACATTCTGTGGAAGCAACCTCCTACGCCTTTCGCTGACAAGGTTCCCGGCTGCACTAAACACTCTTTCGGAGTACACACTGGAGGCAACTCAGGTAAAATAGAGCCAGTTTGTACAGGGGCCTCCAAATTGCCTCTTTTTCCTGCCAGTACAGGTATGGACTGTCTGACATGCCTACTTGGATGCTGTCACCGATGTAATCCTTTAACAGACAGACGCACGCTTGTCGCTGCTGCTTTGAGGATGCAAGTGCGGCTACAGCCCACACAATTCACAAAGACAGAAAAAAGAAGAAGAATATTTTTATTGTTTGTGTAGTACACTTTGAGGGTGTCACCACCCTTTAACAGACAGACGCACGCTTGTTGCTGCTGCTTTGAGGATGCAAGTGCAGCTACAGCCCACACAATTCACAAAGACAGAAAAAAAAAGAAGAATATTTTTATTGTTTGTGTAGCACACTTTGAGGGTGTCACCACCCTTTAACAGACAGACGCACGCTTGTCGCTGCTGCTTTGAGGATGCAAGTGCGGCTACATAGCACACAAGTCACAAACACATTAAAAAAATAGTTTTTTATTTTTTGGAGCACTTTGAGTGTTACACCACCCTTTAACAGACAGACGCACGCTTGTCGCTGCTGCTTTGAGGATGCAAGTGTGGCTACAGCACACACAATTCACAAAGACAGAAAAAAAAGAACAATATTTTTATTGTTTGTGTAGCACACTTTGAGGGTGTCACCACCCTTTAACAGACAGACGCACGCTTGTCGCTGCTGCTTTGAGGACAGTATCATATGCAGTGACAGTAGACTTGTCAGAAATTGTTGGCACGTCCTTCAGTCCGGACCAGATGTCCAAACCAGCCCTTGACTTATGACACAGGCGCACGCTTGGCGCTGCTACTATGTTGATGCACATGCGGCTACATCACACACAAGTCACAAACACATTAAAAAAATAGTTTTTTATTTTTTGGAGCACTTTGAGGGTAACACCACCCTTTAACAGACAGACGCATGCTTGTCACTGCTGCTTTGAGGATGCAAGTGCGGCTACAGCCCACACAATTCACAAAGACAGAAAAAAGAAGAATATTTTTATTGTTTGTGTAGCACACTTTGAGGGTGTCACCACCCTTTAACAGAGAGCCGCACGCTTGTCGCTGCTGCTTTGAGGATGCAAGTGCAGCTACAGCCCACACAATTCACAAAGACAGAAAAAAGAAGAATATTTTTATTGTTTGTGTAGCACACTTTGAGGGTGTCACCACCCTTTAACAGACAGACGCACGCTTGTCACTGCTGCTTTGAGGATGCAAGTGCGGCTACAGCCCACACAATTCACAAAGACAGAAAAAAGAAGAATATTTTTATTGTTTGTGTAGCACACTTTGAGGGTGTCACCACCCTTTAACAGACAGACACATGCTTGTCGCTGCTGCTTTGAGGATGCAAGTGCGGCTACAGCCCACACAATTCACAAGACAGAAAAAAAAAGAACAATATTTTTATTGTTTGTGTAGCACACTTTGAGGGTGTCACCACCCTTTAACAGACAGACGCATGCTTGTCGCTGCTGCTTTGAGGATGCAAGTGCGGCTACAGCCCACACAATTCACAAAGACAGAAAAAAAAAGAACAATATTTTTATTGTTTGTGTAGCACACTTTGAGGGTGTCACCACCCTTTAACAGACAGACGCACGCTTGTCGCTGCTGCTTTGAGGATGCAAGTGCGGCTACAGCCCACACAATTCACAAAGACAGAAAAAAAAAGAACAATATTTTTATTGTTTGTGGAGCGCACTTTGAGGGTTACACCATCCTTTAACAGACAGACGCACGCTTGTCGCTGCTGCTTTGAGGATGCAGGTGGAATCTAGACGGGATTTGGAACCGGGGACACACTACCTCCATCAATTGTCTAAATCCCACTGCACTAATGGCGGATACCGGACGCACGTCTAACACCAATATAGCAGTCAAGGCCTCAGTTATACGTTTTGCTTCAGGATGACTGATGTCGTACTTCATCCTCATCGCTAGGGACTGTTGGAGGGTCAATTGTTAAGTAAAAGTAGTGATGTTCCTACTTCCTCTCTGGGATGATGAACAACTCCCAGCAGCAGAAACAGCACTAGGAGGAAGTGGTTCTTGATCTTTCCCTATTTTATTTTTATCTGAGAAAGTTTGGTCCTCCATTTATGTTATATTGATATATACGTGCGGCTAAAGCGCACACAAACACAGAAAATATTTTTTTATTTTTGCTGGAGAGTAGTGCACTTTGTGGGTTACACCACCCTTTAAGAAATGAGCCAGCCGGCTTTTTACTTATGGGACACAGGCGCACGCTTGGCGCTGCTCCTTTGTTGATGCACGTGCAGCCACAGCGCACACAATTCACAAACATAGAAAATATTTTTTTTTTTGGTTTGGACTGGAGTGTACTTTGGGGGTTACAGCACCCTTTAACGGTCAAGCCAGCCGACCCTTTACTTATGACACAGGCGCACGCTTGGCACTACTTTGTTGATGCACGTGCGGCTACTGCGCACACAATTCACAAACACAGAAAATAATTTTTTTTTTGG